>VDFB02321009.1:0-43246 GCA_007258455.2 Sequoia sempervirens | reverse complement strand
TCAACCTAGACATAGGTTATAACTTAAATGACTGGGAATTGGAAACAAGAGGTCAACACAAAAAAAAGGTGCATGATCAAACTAGGGGTTTAGGGTTTTAACACATGAGGGTTTTAGGTATCCCTAACTTATTGACTCAAAACCCTAATTTAATACAATTAAGGAATTAAAAAACCTCCAAAACCTCAAAACATCAAAATAGCCATGATTTTTACAAGCTCCACCAATGGCTCTAGTTGGGGAAGTTTGTTTAGCAAAAACATAGCAAGAATTTAGAAATTTCTAGGAGAGCAGACCACAAAATTCCAAAAAAACCAACCACAACAAGAATTACAATATAATGTGCATGGATATTCCCTACTTATGAAAATTAGGGTTTGAGGAATTATCCATGAACTGGAAATTCCATCAATTCTTCATTCATATTTTGTAAAAGATACGAGTTCTCACCATGATTGTTGTAGATGACATAAGGGCCAATCCAGAGGGCCTCAAAATTACCATGTTTTCCCTTATCTTGGATTCTAGCATTCCATATTAAGACCAAGTCTCTTGCAAAAAACTTCCTATTTGTGGCTTTCTTGTCAAATAGGTATTTGACCTAGACAATTGCTTCTTCAAGTTGACATTTTGTGCTAACCTTCTTGACTCATCCAACCATGTCAACTAGTTAATTATGCTATTCATACTATCCTCAATGTCATCTCCATACTCCTGGATGAATTTATATAATAGCAGTAGATTGTTCATTGGTATTTTTGTATCCAGTCCATACAAAAACTCATAAGGGATTTTTTTGTAGCCTTCTTGATAGTTGTCCTATCATCTCTCCATTCCAATTTCAACTTTGAATCCTAGGCTCTTTTGTTCTTCTCCATCATTATTTTTATGAACTTCATGAGGCTTTTATTACTAGAATCAACCTATCCATTTCCCTATGGATGGTAGGGGGAAGAATATGATATAGAAATTCCATAACTACTGCAAAAAACAATGAACTCCATTGATCTAAAACACATTACATTATCCATGTTTAACTTTTCAAGAGTGCCAAACCAGATCAAAATATTATCCATAATAAAATTGATGATAACCTTGCTAGTTTCCCTTCTTGTAGGGATTTCTTCCACCCATTTGGTGAATTATTCTATGGATACCAGTATCCAACTATGGCCACCACTATATTTTTCATTGAATTCACCAATAAAATCTATGCCCTATTTCTAAAAAGGAGCTTCTATATTCTGTGTTCTAAGGGGAAAAGCATAATTTTTTTGGCAAGAATCACATCTCTTCACCATATTGTGTGTGTCAAAAAAAGGGAAGGCCACCAATATCCAGACCTTAGGATCTTATGGGAAGTTGTCTTGGCTATGTAGTGACCTACACAAACTCCATTGTGCATTTATTCAAGGATTTCCCTACTTGAACATTCCTCATTAAAACATCTTAACATCACACCAACCCTATCTCTCCAATACAATCATCACTCATAACATACTTGATGGCTTGTAATTTCAAAGTCCTTTTTGATTATTAGTCATGTGATCAAGGTAATACATGTTTCTCAGATAATGCAGAATATCCTTATACCTGCCCTCTAATAGGTGTAGTTATTTGAATACAAATATTAAACTCTTGGATCTTGTTGATCCATCTACACCTTCTTCCTATGACTTCTTTCCAAGTAAATATGTCTTTGACTACAACACTAGGTACATAAGCCACTATCTTAGCACCCACCAAGTAGGTTCTGAAGTTCTTCACTGCCTTTACTAAAGCATAGGCCTCCTTTTCCATGGTATTATAGTTCAATTCTGCTGCTTGTAGTGATTCTCTAAAGAAATAAATGGGTTTTCATAACCCTCCTAATTTTTGTAATAGAACAAAAATAATAGTATGAAATGATGCAAAATAAAAAAATTGGAACAGTTTAGAAAACTTAGGTGACTTGAGCACTGATGCTTCTTTAATGGCTTTCTTGATGTCATTGAATGCTTTAATAGGCTCATCTCCCCATGCAATCTCTTCTTATTTTGTCAACATCTTGGAGATGGATTTTGTAGTTTCAACAAATTTTGTAACAAACCTCCTGACAAAATTGATCTGGCCAAAAAAAAGATTGAATCCCCTTGACTATTTTAGGAATTGGAATTCTATCAATTGCTGCAACCCTTTCTAGATCAATTTTTATTTCTTCCTTTCAGACTATATTCCCCAACAATTTTCCTTTTGTAACCCCAAAAATACACTTCTTAGGGTTCAATGAAAGGCCATATTCCAAAGCTCTTGCAAATATATTTTCTAAGTGCATGTAGTGCTCTTCTTCTTTCTTGGAATATGTTATGAGGTCATCTTGATATATAGCCATGAATATGTCTATAAAATCTGAAAAAGAAACATCCATGGCTCTTTGGAATGTAGCTCCAACATTAGTAAAAAAAAAATGACATTATGATATAAACATACATCCCCCATGGTGTAATGAAGGAATTCTTATATTGCTTTGAATGTTTTACTTTCACTTGATTATAATCGGAAAATCCATCCATCATGGAAAAAATCTCACAACCAGTAACTTTATGCAACATTGCCTCCATATTTGGTAATGGGTAAGTATCTTTTAATGAGGATATGCTCATATTTCTGAAATATACACATAACTTAATATCCCTATTCTTTTTTCTAACTAGTACCAAGTTTGACACCTAGGTGGAATATATGATAGGATTTATGATTCCACCATCTCTGAGTTTCATGAGCTCTTGCTGCATTTTAGGTGCCAATGTGGGATTTATTGGCCTCTTTTTTTTCCTAAAATTTTTAGCATCTGGCTTCAAAGGGATTTCATGCCGAAAAAAATCCTTTCTATAAGCCTTTAGGTCATCATATGACCATGCAAAGACATGTTTGTATTTTCTAAGAAAAGCAATCATCATTGTCCTAATTTTGGTGTTGAGTTTCTTGCTAATATATACTTTCTTGGGTGCACAATCGGTTTCCAAATTGATTTTCTCCAAGTCTTGTTCATGTGTAGAATTCTATTTCACATTACACTTATCAGAGTTATCAAAAAATATTTCTAGGGCTACCAATCCTTTGGGGATTTTATTGGTCTTGAGTTGGATTACCTCATTTCCAAAAATGGTATCCTTTCCATCAATCTTTTCCACAAAATTTTGGAAATCAATTTCTTGGTCATGATACTCATCTATACAGTGTAGAAATTTTAATAAATTAGTACATCATTGTTAAATATCTTCCAATTCTGAATGTTTTCAAGAACAAAGGGCCTCACTTGAACCTCAACCTTTGATACACCAACAAAGGTTATGTCATTAAGGTCTTAGAGAAATATTAGCAAGGAGATCTACCATGAGATTTTTTGACCTCTCTTTCCAATCCATATAAAATGCATCAAACACTCCAATTGTGTCCCAAAAAACATTTCTATATTGCTTCAATCTTTAATTTTTTGACACATACTTAGCTCTAATTTGAGATACCACTAATTTAAAATCACCTAAAACTCTAAGTTCCTTGATTTTATGTTTTCTTTCCATATTTAGTCCTAATAGCAAAGCTTCATACTCAACAACATTATTTGTGCATTCAAACTTTAATGAGAAGGAGTATTTGTAGGACTTACCTTCTAGTGATATGAGAATCACTTTTGCACCAATCCTTCTTTTGAACAAGCCCCATCAAAATACATGGGCCATAGGCCATCTTCTTGAGAATTTTGCTTCTCTTCTTCAAATTTCATTGCATTGCCATCCTCTATTGGTTCTGCATTTACAAACAAACATGTGATATGAAGGGTACCTGTAAATGATGAACTCATTAAATTTTTGGCTAATGAAAATCTCCTTAACATTTTCCATAATGTGAAACATATCAATCTTGCAATTATTAACCTTTATGTCAATCCTACCACCAAGTTTAATAATCACACAATCAAGACCCCTTATCCAATAATTATAAGTTATACAAATTTTCATTATTTTCTTTTAAAATTCTATATTTTATTGTCCTTGGCAACACACCATACTCCCAACGAGTCCAAGTGTTACACTTAAGAGCCTCGTTAGTAGCAATATCCATAGAGTAGTTCCCTTCCCTATAAACATGTTGAACTCTACAATAAGTGAAAAATTGCACATGTCACTTGCAATTATCCATTATATCTCTTAATTCCCAAGGTACAATACTCTCCCCTATCAAAATATCAACAATAAGCTTAGAATCTCCTTCTAAGATGACTTTTGGAAGCCTAAATCTTCCAATAGTTTAATATCTCCCCAAGCAACCATAACCTCCACCTTGTTACTAGAGGAAACACCAAGATTTTTCCTATATCCAACAATACAATCCCCATTATGATTCCTGATCAAGCCTCCAGCCCCTGTCAGACCAGGTTTTCCTTTAGAGAAACCATCAAAGTTTCATTTGACCCAGTCTCGATTAGGGGGAGTCCAAATAGTAGTCTTCTTGAAAGATAAGTAGACCAATTGATATTAGTAAGATCCTTTTTGAGGCACCATACTTGTTTTATTATGATCTCTTTATAGGAAGGTATAACCTTAGAGTCGTTGTATCCCCCCACTTCCACATTTTCCTAAATTTGAGTATTAATGGAAAGCATAAATCACAGCTGTTTCTCTTAGTTTCTTTGAATACCCTATTATTCCACTCCTTCGAAATCCCCCAACCTAAGAAGGGAGGGACTTGGTTCAAATATCCAAGATAACTTTATGAGAGAAGGGGCAGAAGGAACAACTATCAATAAAAAATTTCATAGGAGCAGAAAGTCATTCAAAAGTGGAAAAAAATAGCGGACAATATAGAATCAATTAGGAAATTAATTTCATAATTATTAGTCACGTCTGAGCAACATAGGGAGGAAGAAGGACCAAATTTCTCTTAAGAATGAACAATGGAAGAATAGGTGGATAATAGTCTCTTCCTCCTCTTTGCATAGAACACATCTATTAACAAATTGGAACCCCCTTCTTACTAGATTATTAATAGTGAGGATTTTTCCATGAAAAGCTGCCCACCAAAACTAGTTAACCTTAGGATTCAGGTTTTTAATCCAAAGCTTGTTCCATTGGAAGCCCTTGTTAACTAAAAAGGTTTTTCTAATTCCACATAGGCATTTTTAACAGAGAAAAAACTTGAGGGGCTCTTGGTCCACAACAACTCATCCTTCTTATATTTAGAGAACAATGTAGCCTCGACTATTGAATGGTGAAGCCTTTGCACAATAGGGGTTCAGTTTTACTGTCTAGCACCCCTTAGATTAGCTCCCATAGGAAAATTATTAAAATTGATCCAATTAGGTTTTGGACCATCCCAATCAATATAACCAGTGAACTTATTGCCACAAGTTCTAATCAATCTTTGTTTTAAGGGGTTGAGGCAAGCAACAAATGTGAGAGGAGGCCCACTATTCCAAGAATCTTTCCAGAAATTAGTTTCCATACCATTACCTATGCCCTTTCTAACACCAAATTTTAGCACACTTCTAGTTTTAAGAAGGTGATTCTAGAAGAAAAATCCATAAGGTAACTCAAAGATAGTAGGGAAGCAACCCTAGTCTCTATTTCTAAGATATCTTTCTTTAAGGATCCTAACCCAGTCTTTGGCTACTTCTAGAAAGTTCCACCTGAAATTGGTAGCAAGAGCTTTATTAAAGGGTTTAATTCTCCTTATCCCCAGGCCTCCAAAATTTTTAGGAGAACATACTTTCTCCCACCCTACCAGTGATATTTTGTTTCTTTCCTGTGTTCTAGACCATAATTTTTTTTTTGAATCTGTTCAATTATTTCAACTATAAAAGAAAGAATATTAAATATGGACAGTTAGTAGACTGAAATATTTTGAAGTGAAGCTTTTAACAATTGGAGCTTCCCAGCTTGACTTAAGAGTTTGTTTTTCTAGCCAACCAACATCTTTTGAATTATTTCAATAATATGGTTCCAATAATTGCTATCCAATTTTTTAGAGATCAGGGGAAAACCTAGATAGACAATAGGTAGAACAATTTCCTAGCAACCCGATATGTGAACCAATATGTCTTTCACAACCTAGTCAAAGTTAAAGAAATATAGAGCTTACTCTTATTGTAGTTGTTATGCTAACATAAAGCATGAGCATAGTCATTCAAAATATATTTACAATGACCAGCTTCCCCAACCGAAGCTTCACCAAAAAGGATAGTATCATCAAAAAATATTGATAAGAGGAATGTGGGAGGGTTGATGTAGCCATAACACCTTACAACACCTTAGAGTATAGAAGTTTTTGGATGTTTCTTCCCAAGACTTCAGAAACAATAATGAAAAGATAAGGGGAGAGAGGTTCCCCTTTCCTTAGGCCATGACCACAGGAGAAGAAACCTTGAGGAACTCCATTCACCAAGATCGAACACTTTAGAGTAGTAACACAAGCAATGCTCAATTTTAGAAACCTACCATTAATCCCAAATTTCTTGACAAAAAAAAATATGAACAACCAGGAGACTTTGTCATAGGCTTTAGAGATGTCAAGTTTCAATGCAATCCCCGCATTTTTACTAAGGTCCATGGAGTGGGGAATTTCATGGGTAGTAATAGCAACATCTAAAATGTGTCTTCCTCGAACAAACCCTTTTTGATTTCCAACTATCATTTTGTTCAGAATTTTTTTTAATATAAACACAATGATCTTAGGAAAAAAATTATACACAATGTTACAAAGGCTAATAGGTCTAAAATCATGCATAGAGGAAACATATTCCAATTTAGGAATGAGGGAAATGAAAGTAACATTAAGTTGATTGAGAAGCCTACTAGGTCTGAAGAAGTCTCTAGCAACATTTAAGAGATCTTTATTCACAATATCCCAATAGAGCCAGAAGAAGGCCGGGGAAACCGATTAGGCCCAGGGGCCTTGTATCCTCCAAAAGAGAAAACAATAGACTTCACCTCCTGAAGAGAAACAAATTTTGACATCTCCTGAAGGTCATGATCAAAAATCACCTTACGAATAACTTGAAGGATTTCATCAAAATCCTGATGAGCAACCATAGGTTCCTTCTAGAAGGAGGAGAAGAAGGCCACAACTTAAAACAAAATTCTTTTTCATTACTCACCATACTTCCATCTTCCTTCTTAAGTTGTCTTATCCTATTCTTGCTTCTATGTTTCATAGTAGATTGATGGAAGAACTTAGTGTTACGATCCCCTTCCAAAAGCCATTGAACATGAGATTTTTGTTTCTAGAAGATCTCCTCCTGTTTGTTAACCTTAAACCATTGAGCTCTCAAGTCACGTTCATGGTTGCAAATAGCTTCATCCACCACCCTTGACTCCATCATATCTTGCACCTCTTTAATGCTATCTCCCAATGACTTTTTAGTGTCAAATATGTTACAAAAGGAAAACTTGTTCCAACCCTTCACTCTTTCTTTAATTATTCTCAATTTATCTACAAGATAAAACATAGGGGTGCCAGTTGAGGGTTCATTCCACAATTTTTCAATTAAGGTACCCAAATTAGGGTGGAGGGTCCACATAATTTCAAATCTAAAGGGAAATAGACCTTTGGCATCATCAACATTTCTCTTTAGCAAGATAACATTGTGATTAGAACCAGTTCTTGGTAGAGCAAAAAAGGAGAGGTGCTGTGAAATGTTCCAATTAGAGGAGAATAAGAACCAATCCAATTTTACTTGAATTAGTTGATTACCTAATCTCCTATTAGACTAGGTAAATTGGTTGCCTAGTAAGGGAGCATCAAAGAGCCTGACAGAGTTAATGAAACCAGACAAGTCTATCATACTATTTGAATAGACATCCAAGCCCCCCAAATTTTCTAATGGTAGGAATGAAGAGTTGAAATCTCCTCCAAGCATTCAAAAATCCTCCTTTCTTCCCTTTATTCTATCATCCAAGAATTTCCAAAGCAACTGTCCATCCTGGCGGGAATTGGGACCATAAACATTTATCAAATTCCATTTTTCAAAGGTGATAAGATCTTCAAAGGAGACCATAATACAGTTTTAACCAAAAAATACCAAAGAACCATTAAGTTTAGAAGGATTCCACAGAGTTGCAATTTCCCTAGAAGCACCTTTCACATCACTCAAAACATAATTAGCACTAGGCTAGATATTCATAACAATCTTGTCAAAATTTTCCTTCCTCATTTTGGTTTCTTGAAGCAAAAGAACATCAACTTTATTATCCAATAAGCAAGTTTTAGCCATTTTTTTTTATAGGGGCTATTGAGGCCCCTAATATTCTAGGAAATTATCTTCATGATAAAAGAAACAAAACAAAAAAAATCACCTTGATTTTGTTAGGGATGGGATACATCATCCCTTACTTCTTTTTAGACTTTGTCCTTGCAATAGAGTCCAAGGTATTTTGTCTACCTAAAGCCACATCATGAATAGTGTCTGTATTTCTTGTTTCCTTTTGGGAAGGTTTGCTAACCTTATTTCCTCCACTTACATATGGTTTCTTCTTCTTTTTTGACTTGCAGTTAGCCTGAACCTAGTATTCATCATCAACTTCATCTAAGGGTGAAGAAGGGAAACCCAACAAAGCCATTAAATCCTTGATATTCTTTCCTTCTTTCTGATAGGGGGGAGTAAACTATCACCAGGGGGTTTAGGAGGAGAGGGGGAGGAGGAGTATTTTTCCAAACTAATCTGAGAAACAATTTCTCCTTCCTTAATAAACTGAAAATATCTTCAAGGGGATTAGTAGAAATGCTTGTCAAACCTAGATTTGCTTCAAGGTCATTAGGGGGTTTTTCAATTGGGTTGGTCTCTTCAGTTGTTGACTTCAAAACTTGGTATGGATCAGGATTAAGTTTAGTGCCACCACAAGAGGTCATTTCCAAACATACCTCTCTCTCCAAGTCCAAAGACATATTGAGGATTCCTTCATGAGTAGCTTCCCATGCCTCTGAATTCATACTAAAACTAGGGGTGGGTTCATTTAAGGTATCCATATTATCACCACTATGTTCCTTTTCTAGGATTGGGGGAGCATCAACAATCATCACTGACACCAAAATAAAAGACTTTATTAACAAGTTGGGGACACCACTTTGCAAAATTTGAGGCCTCCTATTGCAAGAGTCGATGAGATGGCCAAATTATTTGCAAGTTTGACAAAAAAATAGTATTTTCATATCCTAGAGGTTGATACCAATTATCAAAATTCAACTTCAAAACCACTAAGGTAGGAAAAATAGTGTTAACAATCACATTAACACATATTCGAGCAAAGACCTAATGAGACTTCTCTTAGGTAATTTTATCAATAGCCAAAAGGATTCCAAATGAGTCATCAATCCCCTTGAAGATACCTAACTCCCAAAATTCTAAGGGTATCCCAGGTAGGTGTACCCATGTAGGAGCATCAAAACCAAGTTAGTAGAAGGGTCAAAACTTGGTTTCCATTTACACAATGAAAGAAAGTTCTTAAAACCATCATCAAAGGCCCACACGACTCCCATGAGGACCTTTAACATGTCCTCATAAACAAAAAATGTAAAAAGGAAAATACCTTTGGACATAGCACTAATAGAAATGACACCTTTTAAATTCTAGATAGAGTTAGCCCATTGCCTTACCTAGTCTATATTTAGGTGGTACACCAAGAACTTTCCCACCAATGACAGCTTGAGGCCATCCATGGGTGAATGCAAGAAGACGACTCCACGAAACATGGATGTTTTTGCCTTAGACAAAAACCCGAAATCAGCTTCAAGAAAATAGGATCCCGTTTAGGTTTGGGGTCCTAAGCTAAAAACGGGATCTCATTTTTTAAAAAATGGGATCCCATTTTAAAATGACCCATTTTAAAATGTACCATTAAAAAATGGGATCCCATTTTTTAAGAAACATGATCCCGTTGGGTGATCCCACAATATTGGTTTACAATTTTTGGCCAAACTGGACATTGAACTAATTTTTTAAAACTAAATCTTCACTTTCAGGCACCTATAGCGGCTAAACCGTGAGGAATTTGAAGATGATGAAAAATAGTGATTTGTGAAATTTTGTCTATAGATTTTAAATATTATTTTTTCAAAATTTTTGGAATTAGATTGCACTTCTTTTTCCATCTCCTTTGAAAACTAGTTTTTAACAGTAAACACTATTTTTAAAGAGTGACATCACTGGCTAACACATAAATTTTTTTCTATGATTGATAAAATTATAATTTTTTCAAATTTAGATTTGTAACTACGATATCTAGTGCATGGAATTGGTTTTATAGCATTTCATTGAATATTTTTTTCTTAAGTTTGAAAGTCAAACCTTTTATAATTTAGACATGATTCATTGGCTGAAGCATAACTTTTTTTGTATGTACATCAATTTTCTTTTTGTTGCATCAAGGATATCAATATCTAGTGCACTAATTTGTTTCAATTTTTTTTGATAATCTGCTATTTTTCCACATGTGCAGAACAAAGAGCTTGATTTTCAGAGAAAAACCTATGTTTAATCAAACTAAAAAATTAAATACATAACAAAACCAAAACATATTAAAATTATATTCAATGGATAGCTCGTTTTGAGCACTACCATCATCCAGTTCAGTCTATGAAGTCTCCTCCATTTCATCCTCAACTCGAGCTTCAAAGGGAAAATTTTTGCAAAAAATTGGTTCAAGAGGGGGAGAAGGGGGAAAACGGGGGATTTTCTCAAACCCCCTTTCGAGCAAACCCCCCTTGACCTTTTGAATGAATGGGGGTTTGCTTGAAGAGGGGTTCGAGCGAATCCCCATTTTTTCAAAATTTCTCTTTGTTTATATTTTGAAAAACGTGAAAAATTAGGAACCCATCATTTAATAGGGTTCGCTGGAAGGGGAGTTTGAGCTAACTCTTTTTGGGTTCGGTCAAACCCTAAGTTTTTTCAAACCCCCCAAAACCCAAAATTTTCTTCATGGGAGCATTTTTTACAATTTTGCTTCCTCAATAGAATTGTAAACTAGTTTTGTGGGATCACCCTGTTCCCATTTTTTAAGAAACGCGATCTTGTTTCTTAAAAATCAGGATCTCATTTCTTAAAAAATGGGATCCTATTTCTTAAAAAACAAGACCCCATTTTTTAATGACCTGTTTCATAAGAAAATATTTTTTTATACTTTTAAGAAATGGGATCCCATTTTTGCAAAAGGGGATCTCATTATCTAGAATAGGGTCCTATTTTGAAAACGAGATCCCATTTCATTTAAGTATAGAAAAAAATATATTTTTATGAAACAGGATCTCGTTTTAGAAAGGTATCTCGTTTTTAAAAAAAATATTTTTTGGTCGGGTTTTTGCTTTGTTTTTCAGTTTGGAAAAAGGCTTGGGGACCTGAACCTAGGCCTTGGACTTGGTTTGACCTACAAGTTGAAGGTACTAGCAATGTCATAAGAAAATAGTGACTTTGGGTATATGTCTAAAGACTTTTTTTGTAGATTTTTTTTGATGAAATTAAAACCCATTATAGATGAGATAGTGTAGATTTCAAATATGTAATTTTTTTACAATTAGATTATTTTTTCTATTTTTCAATTAATTTTTGATGAAATAGGTCCATAAACTTAAATTATCTAGGTTTTTTTGTATTTTAATAACTTTTTGTTAACATAATTTTTTGAAAAACAAATTACACGAAAGCATACTTCAGACAATTCTTTTCAATTTAAAAAAAATAAAAAAATGATAAGTTTAGGTCATCTTATGCATGACATGATTTTTCAAAATGCTAAATATGGCCAATAAAAAATTAACAAAAAAAAATCAATAAAAAATTACAAAAAATTATGGAAAGTGTGCTTCAGTGAGTTACAAATCTTTTTCCAAAAGGATTTAGAAAAATATGATTATTTAGGTCAAAATATGGATGACGTACATGTGCATGGTATGGTAAAATAAAATGACTTTTAAACAGTGGTTTTTAGAAACACTTATTGAAAATTAATTTGTATCATTTGGGTATTGAAAGAAATTACATGTTTGTAAACTAGACTTCGAGTACTACATTTTATGATTAGTGACTTTTTTCAAGATTCCATCTATAAGTGCTTCAAATTTTAAGGTCAAATGTGTCGAATTCTGAAAATTAGGGAAAACACATCCACTTTTTGGCCAAAAAGTGGACTCAACTTCTTGCACACACCCCCAATTTCCTTAATCATAAGAGCTTCATGAGCATCAATTTTTGGCCCATCTACTAAACAGGAAGTAGACTCTGTGTTTAGCCTAGCCATAGCTAGTGAGCCTTCGCCAACCAGTTTATCCACAAATGAAATCGGGTCTTCTTCAGAGAAAAAAGATCCTAATCCCAAAGGAGGGGACATAGACGACTTACTAGAAGTATGAGCTACCAGTTCGACAGAAGGGACAACAATGCTAGAAGGAACACCACTATGGGGAACAATAGTTTTGGAAGCAACAAACTTGGACATAGGACCAGGCTTGGGAACAACATTCTTGGGATGGGGGGCCTTGCTTCCCCCTTGCTAGATCATCCCATTAATCAATCAATCAAGTCAGATGCGAAGAACCACAAAATTAAAAAAAAACGAGTGAGAAAGTTGCAGAGCAAAGCCAAGAGACTAGACCTCTCTAATAGAAATTGGTTTAAATGTTATAATTATTATTTTGATGGTTTCTTTTGAAAATTCTATAAATTATTTGGTTTAAAAAAATATTCAATATTTTGGTGTTAAGGATGAATCAAGAAGAAAAAATATTTCCACACTAAGACTCCAAAAAATAAAAATAAAAATACTAGTATGGATAAAGTATACAAAGAGAGGAGAAAAGTGATCAAGAGATTTAGTGAAGATGTTAGGAGAAATACCTATAGAATCTAGGGTCATTCACACTTTAGATTCTCACTTCTTTATTTCTTAAAAATAAGTTATTTCATGGAATGTTGGGAGTTTGAATGTTGGGAGTTTGGGAAGTGTATCTTGTAAAAGGAAATGTGAGAAATTATTTTAATCCATAATACTAATATAATTTTCCTTTAGGAAATGAAATTTTCCATGGAAGAAATGTTGGCTACTTCTTTAGTGCTCTAGAAAGTTAGCCAATGCCAATGTGTTAGAGCTTAGGGTTTTGTAATAGAATTAGCTTTCCCATGGTACCCTCATTGAATTACACTTTCTTCATGTTTAATTTGAGTAATAATTCTATTTCTTTGGTTTATTCCCATATTGATCCAAGTATTCCCATTTTCCATCTATGGTCCAATAAATCTTAATAGCAAGGTCTTATTATGGTTGAATATTTCACTTGTTCATTCTTTGTTTACTTTTGTCTCTTTCATCTTGGCTAAGGATTTTAATTCTATTTAATATTGATGAGAAAATTAGATGCTTGAGTAGGCTAGACCCCTCATCAACCCTATTTATAGACCATAGTATTTTCTTAATCTTATACATGTTAAACCAAGTGGTGGCCTTCTCACTAGGAATAATGTGAGATATGGCAGTGGTTCCATTTTTGAGTGATTGTATGTTTTTAGTTTATAATTAGTGGATTTGGATAACTGAATGATTGACCCAATAATTTTTCTTCATATGTATTTTCTATCATTGGGAATCCTCGATTTAAGTTTTAATTAATGTTGGTTTGTGACTAGACTATATATGAGAACATGGCAATGTGATGTTTTTAGGGTAAGCCTCCTTTGTTGACACTATTTTTTAAAATGTCTCAATATTTTAAATTCAAGCTTAAAAAATAGAAGTATGGTTTTGATAATATTTTTAGGTAGAAGAAATAGTTTCAAGAAAGAATGATAATATTTTTAGGTTAGAAAATTTTATGTGATTAGGGAATGAATTCTAGAGAGGTCCTCTCTTTATAATTATATTGATGAATGGAAAATTTGGGAAATTATTCTTTGGGAGATTTTTTTTTTTAATTGGCTGTAGAAGGGAGATCAAAATAATTTCCTCTTTCACAATTTAATTAAAAAAGAAGAAGTAGCAATGTTGTTTCATCTATTAAATCCTCTTATCCTCTCAAGGAATTCAACTATCTTTATCTCAAGAGATTAATAAGGAAGCTATATATCATTTATCTTCTTTGTTTAATGAAAGTGGTCTTGTAGTGATGGAAGAGTTAAGGATTATATTATATTGCATATTTTATTTGGTTATTGAAAAAATGAATGGTCTTCTTAATGGGCCTATTATTTATGTAGACTTGGAAAAGGTTATTTTCTAAATGAAGAAAGGTAAGTCTCTTGGGTCTAATCTTTTAGAGATTGCTTATGAATCTCTTTAAAAAAAAATAATTTTAATTTTCTAGATCTATTTCCAATTAAAGTGAGGGATAACTCTTTTGATTTATATCACCTATTTCTCTTTGTAATGTCTCTTACAAGATCATTACCAATCTCATTATTGACCATGTCTAAAATTGATTTTATATTTTTTGATATCATTTGAGCAAGGGGATTTTGTGAATGGACATCAAATTATTGATAGTATTGTTGTTTATTTATAATATATTTATCCTATGGGGTGTTATAAGGATAAAGGTATGATTTTTAAGATGTACACATTCAAGGCTTATAATAGGGTCAAATGTTCCTTAGGAAGATATTAGTTTTATTTAGTTTTTGTTAATGGTGTATTGAGTGGGTAATGAGTTGAGTAGTATCTTATTACTTCTCTATTATTATTGATGGAATCTCATCTTCTTATTTTTTAGCTTCTAGAGGGTTGCAACAAGGTGATCCCATCTTCACCTATCTTTTCATTTTTAATATTTAGGGTTTGGAAAGGTTCTTTAATAACTAGATAGTTAATGAAAGTATGTAGTGCTAGAAAATGGGAAGGGATCTTGATTTTCATTCTCATCTTTCATTTCTAGATGATATTGCCTTAATTGTTGTTAATAAAATTTAGAAGGTTGTTAGTTTCAGGAGATCTTTGGATGTATTTTTGGTATTTTTTGGTAAAAAAAGTAATGAGGATAAGTTAAATATTTATTTATTTATTTAATACTTCTTTGGAAATTCAATAGAAATTTATCTTATTTTGTAATTAAAAATAAGGTAAATTCCCTTGGATTATCTTGGTATTTCTTTTTCAATTGGTCTTCCTACTTGAATTCAATGAAAGAGGATTATTGATAGGTTTAGAATTCAAGTTTAGCACTATACCTTCCAATAGTGATCTTCTATATGGCATGTTATCCTTTTAAAATGAATGCTACAAACACTTCTTGTTTATAGATTTGTGGTGCTTTCTATTCCTATTTTTTAAAAAAGAAGTTTTATTCTCTTTTAACATTGATTTTGTATCGCTCAAAAAAATGATATATTCTTGGTTTTAGGAATATTAAGTTGAATAGTCTAGCCTTGGCCATTAAAGTTTATTGGATATGGTGTAAGTAATAATATCAACTATAGGAAAAAATTCTAAACTATAAATATTTATGGTGTATTGCTACTACTGTGTTTCTAAGAATGGGTTTGATTGGGAAATGATCTATGATTTGGATTGTTGGAATAATAGGTTATTACATTGTTATTAGTGGGTTCGACTATATAGTTTAATTGAAGACACTTGAACCAACTACAACCACACACTTGTAATGCCTATATAAATTTCCTGTTGCTAGCAGTGAATATGAAATCATGTTTTTTTCCCCTTCATATGGTATAGAGCGATAGTGAGCCACACTTATGCTCCAGCTTGGAGAAACCACTTGTTGATTTTCTAGCTCGAAAGGTGGGATGTGGAGTTACTTTAAAGCGACTCGAGTTGGATTTTCAGCAACAACAAATTTCTTATTCTTTAATAGAATGTTTTCAAATTTGTGAGGATATGATAAATCCAAGAGTGATTTTATGTGTGATTTAAAGTCAAAGAATGCAAGGAAAGTTTCTTTTCTTGCACGCTAAGTAAATTAGCTAGGCACTATATATGTAATATTGTTGTAGCAAACTTGTATTGTATTTTTCAAAAGAAAAGTTTGTTGTTAGGCTGAATAGAAGTTTCAACATTTGTAGGTTTTTCCCCGCATTGGGGTTTCCTGGGTAAATCTGTGTTATTGTCTATTTGTGATTAGCTTCTTGTTATTTTTTTTCTTTTGCTATTATTAGATGTTAATTAACCTAGTTGTATTAATTGTTATAAATTAGACATTTGATTATATTCTATGAATTTATTGAGAAATTAATTTTTTGTTGGGTTATAGAAATTAACGTGGTATCAAAGCAATAAACTCTGAATATGAAGCCAAGATTTGTGACGCATATTTCAAGAAAAAAAAATAGAATTCCATCTCCAAATTATTTTTGTGGCTATGGCAACTAGTGTTCAATACAAGGACATGCTTGAAGGTGTGTCTAGTTGCTTGTAGTGGAAGGTTTGAATTACATCTGTTCTCAAGGAGAATAGGCTATGGATCTATGCTAGTATAGAAGTGACACCACCACTAAATGATCCTATTGCCTTATATTTGCATGAAGTCAAAGAGGCCAAGGCTCAAAGGATTTTCCTAGATGGAGTAAGAGATCATTTAATTCCTCATCTATCAGGGAAAGACATCGTCAAGGAGATGTGGGATACTCTCACAAAAATTTATCAGAGTGACTATCTAAGTCATAAGATGATGCACTCAAGGAAAAATTGCATAATACCAAGATGTCCAAAGGTGAGAGTATGACCTCTTGTCCAAGTTGACATAAGTCAAGGATGGGCTTGCTACTATAGGAGAGAAAATTGATGAAGATGAGTTGGTGCATATAGCCTTGAATTGTTTTTCAAAGCCCTGGGAAGTGTTGTCAAGTGTGTTGTTAGCAGAGATCAGCTACTTGATTGGGCACAAATTTGGGATGATTTTGTTTAGGAGGAGATCTATGGAGGTGCTCATCGAGGAGATCAGACAAAGAAGGGTGAAGATGAAGAAAATATTTCTCTTGCAAGCAAGGGTAAGAAAAAGTCTAATAAAGGGAAAACAAAAGGTTCTTCTTCCAAGAATGGGAAGAAGAGAGATCTAAGCAACATAATATGTTTTTTCTGCCATAAGATGGGTCACTATGCTATTCAATGTCGAATAAGAAAGATAAGGACAAGCAGAAGAAGCAAGTTGTTGTTGCAGCAGAGGTGGATGAGTTTACATCCTGATTTGAGAATGAGTTTTCACTCATTTCCTGTCTCTCAAGTTCAATTGCCAACATGGTATGGTATATTGATAGTGGGGCTTCTTGCCACATGACGGGAGTCAGAGAATATTTCACCAAGTTAGAGGTAGTCTGGCAAACCCTTGTTGGTGGAGGATGTATTGTATGTCCCTAGCATGACAAAGAATTTAATCTCATTTTTTGCTTTGGGGTTACATCATGACCTTTGAGAGGGGAAAAGTCTATATTCATCCCAAAGATTCCAAGTTTCCAAGGTCTATATTTCAATAGGAGTTAGGCATGGTAGCTTGTTTCGGTTATAGTTTGAGCTAGCACATACATTGGTTAGTAGTTGTAAAGGGCTAGGAGAATTGTGGCATAGGAGGATGGCTCACCTTCACCATGGATCACTTAATATTCTCAAGGAAATAGTGATGGGGCTTCCTTAGATGAAAACATAAAAGCATGAGGTATGCAAAGGCTATGCACTTGGGAAATATGCCAAGACCAGTTTTCCAAGCAACGGCACTAGATCTGAAGGGATTTTGGATCTTGTACACTCAAATGTGTGTGGGCCCATGCCAACAACATTCTTGAATGGGTACAAGTATTTTGTTACTTTCATTGATGACTTCTCTAGGAAGACATGGATATAATTTTTGAAGAATAAGGATGAGGTCTTCAATAGGTTCAAAGAATTTAAGGCTCTCGTGGAGAACCGAATAGGGAGAAAGATCAAGATACTGAGGTCTGATAATGGAGGCGAGTATACCTTGAATGCCTTAAAATATTTCTGTGCTCATGAAGGTATCATGAAAGAGTTGATAGTTTCGTACAACCCTCAGCAAAATGGGGTTGTTGAACTGAAAAAAAAGGGTGATAGTTGGAGTAGCCAAGGCCATGCTTCATGATTAGGATCTGCCTTGGTTCTTATGGGAAAAATCTTGCAATACAATTGTGTATCTATAGAATAGGAGCGCTCATAAAGTGTTGGGAAAGTTGACTCTAGAAGAGGCGTTCATTGGTAAGAAACTAGATTTGGGGAACATTCACCTCTTTGGATGCCTTGTGTATTGTCACATCCTTGTTGAGAAGAGAACCAAGTTGGAACCTATTGCAAAGAAGGGTATCCTTGTTGGGTATAGTGAAACTTCTAAGGGTTATCGGGTTTACATTCCTGGTCTCAGGAAAATAATGGTTCACAGAGATGTGAAGTTTAAGGAAGAGAAAGCTCTTTAGAAGTCTAGAAAATTGATGAATTAAGAGGAGCAATCACCCATGTTTGAGGAAACAAAAAACCTCAAACTTCAGTCACATAAGCTAGGGAGCAGAGCAAGTAGGCCGAGTAGGGTGATCAAAAGGAGGAATAAATTATTCCTTAGCCTCATATTCCTATTACCGAGAAGAGGAGAAAAAGGGCAGTTGAGCAGAAACTGAGAGAGGCTCAAGAATATGAAGGTGATCCTCAAGATTCAGTTAGACTCACTAATACATTTGATTGCAAAATACGATGAAACAGACCGACGAAATATGTAAAATATGATGTTCATTGGGTGCTTGTAAAATTTGATGTGTATTTCCAATTTTTTGAAAGTTTATCCTTGATGTTTGTCAAAATTTCGACGATCCTGGGGTTCATCGAAATGCCGGTTATCATTTTCGTCGAATTTTTGACAGACATGAAAAATTAAAAAAAATAAAATTGTGGCCGAGATAAAGAAAAGTGAGTTCACACCTGATTTATTGCGATAGTTTTTTGCTCTACTTGAGACAGTTTGTGGAGAACTAAGGAAGATTTTCTTGGGAAAAATTAAAAAAAATTCAAGAAGATATTTCCAGGTTGAGGGTAGTCATTGTCTTTTTGCAGAATTCAGTTGTGAAGTCAAATTTGTAGTTCCAGGTTTGAAAATCATATTTTAAAGCAACATCTCATCAGATTTCATTTTTAGAGGTTAAGGGTTTTGAGAATTTCATGTCCAGATTTTGTTGTGTGGAATCACCATAAGATCACAACCGAGGAACGATTCTTGTAATTATGTGATCCACTCTATTGGTCATGTGGCACAGTTGTTCTATAACAAATACAGGATGCATTCATGTGTGACCCAAGTTTAATGTGGCTATGTTGTGATAGAAATGGAGGCACTCATATAATGTAGTTAATTCAGGTTGTATAATGTAGGTGTCAATCATCATTGGGTGCATTTTGTTGTCTCAAGTTTAACAGGTTAGGATGTAATTATAGCATGATGGAAGAGTGATTACCTCTTGCTGCAATAAAGAGCCTATAACTCTGGTTGATATGCAGAGTGGTTGTGTTATATCAATTATGTAGTGCATTCAAGCACAACCCATGTTTAATGGGCTATTCTAGAGAGTGATCAAGATTTTCTAAACCTTATGAATGTTACTTGACATATATTTGCATAATCTCAAATTCCTTCAGAGGCTTTTGAAGTATCAATGTATCCTATATAGGGTTTAGAATGATTTCTTTTAATTAAAAAATAAATAAATGATGTATTTCCCTATAATTAGATAATGTGGAGATCTCCTAAATCTGCCCCAGCACACTATCCTCTTTGGCACTGTATTCATTACTCCAGCTACTAGGCTTTTGCATGTGACATCTTTAATATCTTCATGACCATGGCTTTTAAATAGATCCAGTCTTTTTTAATCCTTTTCATGGTAACCCTTGAGTTCCATAATCCACCTTCAATCTCTTCTAAGAACACTGTCTTAAGCTAGACTGCATAGTATGCATATAAAGCAAGTCCTTCATACCTGCCATTGTTCCAAACCACCACTCACTGCCTTGCTTAAAATGTTCCTCCATAAGCACAATAGCATGTTTTAAAATCATGGTTGCCAGTGATTGACCATTAAGGTCACCATTTTCATCATGAAGATATAATGAGATTTTTGTCTTCAAACTCAAGGAATTATGGAAGATAACATTGTGAATTGTTTGTTGTGTACGATTCAATCTTCTTGCACATTTACTACTTTGCTAACTTCCTTTAAGACTGGGTATTGCACCCTCAGCTGCAATCTCAAACAGCTCACTCCCTATCACTTGAAAATTCCTTTTCATGAGCATCCTTCTATAAAATCAAACTATGCCCTATAAACTGCCTACTTACTACAGGGGACTCATTGTTTCATGGTATTGTAGTTCTTAAGATCCTTCAACCTTATTGACACTACTTCATAGTCCACAAGGTATTATTCACTATTTTCCCATCTTTGGTGAGTCTCAAAACACTGCTCAAACATGCAATCCACTACCTCCATTATACAATATTAATGGCTAAGAAGAAACATTGAACCTATGATTACCACTATTACTTCATTTGGAAGTCATTCCCTGATTGCATTTTACCTTGTCTAACACTACCAAAAGCATTTGAAAAACCCTTAAGGTCAGCAAGGGGGTAAGAAACTCACTGTTAAAATCTCCACTTTACTATGCAAGGTTTGAGCTTTATTATCTTGTTACTGCTTAGCCTATTTTTGACTGTCACATCTCAAGTGACTGTCATTCTTCTTACCGTAGATTGCATTTACAAATGTCACTAAGCTACATAGTGTGCTTGTTATTGGCTACAATCTTTAGTTTTCAAGATTTTGTTATTACCTACAATGTCTCAATCTTTCTAGTATTGCAACCTCACTAATCCGCTATAGTTATTGTTTATGTTTCTAATGGAGGCCTAGGGTTTGTACCCTAATCATGCTCTTACCAATGCTTCAATTTGTTTTATTAGGGCTCTCAATGTTGAGGGCCTAGGGATAAGCTTGTCATAAGAAGTGACACATTGCATCTTTAACTAAAAGGATAAATCCTGTATTTTCATTATTAGCAATGATGATTTTGACTCGTTGCTCCTTAGGAATGGGTCACTTGCTCTTACTAGCTTGCTACCTCCATTGTTGTAGGAATTTTGTGATCAAGTTCAATATTCTGATTTTAGGAGTCTTAACGGTTGGAAATCATAGTAAAATCAGAATTTAATAAGTTTTGGAATTAGCATTGTAAAGTGTTTTTTGGGGTCATTAACTTCAGACTATCTTCTCTTTTGCAGGGGTGATTGCATGCCAAATTTTTTTGGTGTAAAATATCGGAATTATTAGATTATGTTACCTGTCTATGAATAAAAATTATTGGAGTGTGAGTTTGATATTTTTTGAAGATCTAAATAGTCAACCTTGGTAAAGAAAAATCATGTCAGATAATATTAGTCCAGAACAAAATGAAGAGACACTTGATAGATTGTGGGCTAGATTGAAAAGAAAGGGTGATGAGAAATGTTATTGCCCATGCAATAATTGCAAGGGATTAAAGACGAGACGACCTTTAATCACAACAGCTGAGAAACATGGTAGGCAGCATGGTCACATTGAAGGGGGGCATGATTATCATCCATTGGTAAGTTGTTCATTATATGTGTTTATATTGATTGAATTTGTAAATATTTATATTGTTTTAACATTATATATATATATATATAATAACTTGATCATGATCATGGTTTATTTGTGTCTATCATTATTATAAAGGTGGGGTGCCCTAGAGCAGATGATATGGATTATCACGGTCCGGAGAATGTGGTTTTGCAAGTGGACGAACATGGAGCTATGAATATTGAAGATGAAGTTAATGATCCTATGGAAGAAGATGATCATGTGATAGAAAACACAGTTGAAGATGATGGTACAAATACATTGATCTATGCCACATTTAGTGGCAGAGCTCATCATGATGATCAAGATGACTTTGATGATGTTCATGATTTGCCTATACTTGACAAGGCATACGAGCCCCTTTATGAAGGCTCTGGAACAAATCTTCTCTCTACTGTATTGTTGCTATTGAACTTGAAGGTTATTAATGGTTTATCAAACATAGCAATCTCACAGACATTAAAGTATGTCATATATGTAATCTTTTTTCATCTATTTTAATTGTTGTTAGTTCATCACTAGTAAATAAAGGATGAAATATTTACCATTAATATTCTTTATATGAACAAATTATTTATTCTTGTAGATTGATTGGTGAATTTTTGTTACCACCATCAAATATTTTACCTCACTCATACCGAGATTTATGTGCCATTATGAAAGATATTGGAATGGAGTATCAAGCAATAGATGCATGCCCCAATGATCATATTATATATCATAAACAACAAGAATTTGCAACAAAATGCCTAGAATGTCATATCAGTAGATATCGAACAGATCAACTAACAAAAAAGGTGCCTCGCAAGGTTCTTCATTATATTCCCATTATTCCACGTATGCAGCGATTATTTAGATGCGAAAGCTTAGCGCAATTGATGGATTACCATGCATGGAATAGAAGTGGATATGACATTCTTCGAATTCCTACAGATGGTTCTGCATTTAGGGACATGGAGGAAAAATGGCCACACTTTAAAGAATAACCTTGTAATCTCAGGCTTTCATTAGGAGCAGACGATGTCAATCTATTTGGAGAGCTGAGATCTATTTACTCAATGTAGCCTATTTTTGTTATCAATAATAACATTCCTCCATGGATGTCAATAAAGAGGGAGCACATAATGTTGTCAACGATTGTTCCAGGTATTTGTTTACATCAATTTTTCTTTAACATAGTAGCATCTCATTTGTCTTATTTGTTGCATAATGACATTTTTTTTATTCAATAGTCATGTACATTAATTTATATATATTACAGTAAAATGGTTATAATAATTATCTAATGTTTATGTTCATTCAACTAGGTAAGTACCAAGTTAAAGATATGAATATATATATCGAGCCTCTTATCGACGAGTTACTAAAGTTATGGAATGGCGTCACTATGTATGATGTCTCCAGACCAATAGGACAAAGACAATTTCAATTCCATGCAATGCTTGTATGGACAATTCATGATGCCCCAGGGCTAACACATTTTTGTGGTATGTTATAATGTTCAACTACACTTTAACAATATTTAATTTGATGATGTAGATATCATGCATGTTTTTGAAATAATCTATTCATTATATATAATTATAAAAATTGACATATTTAATCCAATTATATATCATCTTGTAGGTCTTTAAACAAAGGGAAAATTTGCATGTCCAATTTGTGGTCCAAAGATGAAATCTCATCGTTCAACAAGTTTAGGAAAGTAGGTGTTTGATGAGTATAGGCACTTCCTCCATAGAAATCATAAGTATCGAACTACTAAAAACATCTTTTCAATGGGAAAGGGGAGACTACATCAAAACCACGAAGAATGACACCTCGCCTATGGAAGTTGGAATATAATAGAATTAATCGTCAAGGTTATACATCGGATCAAATTTTTTATCTATCATATATGATATGTTTTGAATTTATATTTTTATATTGTGTTGTGTCTACTCATGTTGTAATTAAAATGTCAATTTTCATTATTAATTTGTTTAATATATATGCTTCATGAAGGTCATCAAGGCATTAATGGTCGGCTTCACAGGGATTGAAAAGTTATCCCAGATAATTTAGTAGGTTGCCCTACTATGAGCAACTACAAATTGTGCATTTGTTTGATACAATGCATATCAGAAAGAATATAACAGAAACATTATGGAAATATTGGATGGAAGGCATGACAAAGAAAAAATTGTCAAAATTTGTAGTGACATTTAGGAAGCCAATCATGCAATGAAAAATGTCATTCAATTAAATAGTGATGGAGACCAAATTAATATAAGTGCCCTTCCTTGGTTATTAACAGAGCAAAAACAATGCTATAAAAGAAGTCATACAAAAAATTTGATTTCCCACAGGATTTGCTGCGAACATAAACAATATAATAACAAAGAAAGGTGAATTTGGGTCAGGGATGAAAACACATGATTGGCATACCTTCATTAAGGTAATTATTCTGGAATATTATATACACTTGTATAATGCATTTACTTTTCAGCGTATTGTGTTTACTACTTTTGGAAAAATAATGAAAAGATCATTTTATAATTGTTGCAGTATGTTCTACCTCTATCTCTCCCAGACAACTTTGACAACAATGTCAAGCAAGTTATATATGATCTTGGAAAATACATGAGGTAAGCAGTGAGATTTGTTTAATTCACTATATACATCTTATAATTTCCATTTGTTTTACTTGTTATGTAATATACTATATATTTTTGTTAAATATTGTTAATATATTTGAGCCTTGAATCACTTATAGATGGCTATCATCTAAAAAAATCCATAAAGAAGATATAAATTATTGGAAGAGAAAAATTCCTCATCTAATGTGTGAAATACAAAAGTGTCTACCTTCAACATTTTTCAATGCACAAGAACACTACCTCATACACCAAGTTGAGGAGATTGAATACACACAAGGTCAATGTGGATGGTTGAGAGGCACTTGAAATTTTTGAAGGCTTTGGTTAGACAAAGAGAACATCCTGAGGGTTCTATGGTGGAGGGATATATGGTATACCAGACCATGGTGTACATTAGTGAATATCTTCCTAAGTTTGCAGTAAAGATCCATTTAGATTGCATTTGGGATCCCAACTCCATTAACAAATTCAAAGGGGAGTACCTATTGGGGAAAGGTAGATTGAGGAAAGTGAGAGGTAATTATAAAATGGTCATGGAGATTAATTTGAATGCATTTTTTAATGTATATTGTACTTAATTTTTAATCTTCAATATACATCAATTATAAATTAAGGTCGTATACTGTGGTATTTAACTAATTATACGTCGTTTGTGAATTTCAATTTATTTTGGTATAGTTGGTAGAGAGTGGGATGCACTACATTTGTACATTGCCAACAATCTTGATTGGATGACAGTATGGATTGAATGATGTCAACAATCTGGTCGTGCATTAACATGGGAAGGTGTGGCTTCATTTTTTAAAGAAGCTCATCGTAATGGAGATTCCAATGTTACACAAAGGGAAATTGATTTAGCATATGGTTTAAGAGAGAAACAGGTACGTATAAATATATTAATCACCCATATTATTTAATTATTTTCAAGTATATTGATGTATATATATCTTGAGATTGTTTTCTTTGCATACATTCGGGTCAAGAATAAATATGTTTATCAACCGAGGATATTGCACAATTTTTACATGTTTGACATATTGGTGAAACACCACAAGGCTATGTGGTGCAATGGTTTAAATCTTGAATCAAAATGTTGGATGACATGAAGAAAACTTGTGATTCTGGTATAACTGCAGTCTTTCAGGTGACTAATGTTTCATCTAGAAGGACATACATCCGAAGTCTCTAAAATTGATACTATGGGATTTTGGATGATATACTTGAGTGTGACATTAAGTCCTTTAGATTAATTTTGTTTGTCGTCCTATGGTACAAGCTACGATTGAATGAAATGATCCTAACTTTTATTGAACATGATAATGAATTTACCATGGTTAATACAAGGTTGATCGAGCTGAGCTGGAAATGAGCCCCATGTTCTTCCAAGCCAATGTGAGCAGGTATTTTACTCAGGTTCCAGGTAAACCGGGTTGGTCATTTGTTGTTAGAGATGATCCAAGAGGAAGGCTGATAAAGTATAATGTGGTGGAAGAAGAAGATACCAAGAACTAGAAGATGATGTAGATGATGATCAAGATCAACGGTTAGTTGATGATGTCCCCCATTAAGATGTCAAGAGGAGGAACTAATGATGATGATGTAGGAGTTAATGTTCATGAAGATGATATCCATGTGGATGATGACATTATCAAAACTGATATCAATGATGATGATGATGATATGACCAATCCTTACAATGTCGAATCTGGATCGGATGATACAGAAAAGAGTTGGATGAAGAAGAAGATCAATGACATTGAAATGTATAAGTTATGTGATTATATTATCTATTTGATATTAATTTCTTGATAGAATTATATTTGACTTATGTGGTTACATAATTAATTCATGATGTTTTTAATTTTTATGCCATTACATAATTAATTTAATGATGTACTTTTTAATGTTTGAAAGGTCAAAAAATTAAAACATTTCAATAGTGATGTTAACAACCTTGAAATTAGTGTGTTTTATGTTTCATGTGATCATAAAAGATTAAAAAGTCAGTTGTAGAGGTGGTTGTTCAGTGGTTGACATGTATGTTGGTTCTTTTTACAATGTAACCAGGTTTGTCTTCTAATATACCTATGGAATTTCCAATTCCAATCGAAGGCAACTCGAAGGACTTGGACCAACTGACAAGGACTTTAAAATCCTAGTACACTTCAGGCTCTGCAAGACCTAGGAGGGTGATCCCTTAATGTGTTTACAACCTCAACACCATTATTAATTTATTATAAACAACATTAACAATAGCAGATGATCTCACTTAATAGCTCAACACGATAAGATAATATCAACTAGAATTGGCTATTCATGGACAATATCAACTATCTGGAGCGTGAGATAACTAAACACAATCCATTGTATAAGATAGTCAATGGTTTGTAATTTGTAGCAAGCTCTAGGCAAAGAAAAACAAATACTGAACTACACGAATAATTACAACTTAGATCAGTGCCATATATCCATTGTAGGAGTCAAATTCATAAGCATCTAGAGGTTTATAACAGATTTAATACATCACATATAAGATCCCTAACAATATTGCATTACAATTTCATCAGTATGCATTCTAACCTAGGACTACTTATCAAATCCTTATACAACACATATCCGCCTATAATCCCATTCAAGCATTTTGATTAATTCCTTGAATTAAAGCCAAAATAGAATCATACACACCAATAATGAGATGGATAAAACAACCCTTAGTTATTTCATTAAAAGTTCAGATATGGATGTACAATGGAGAGACATGAGCTCAAATTTTCATTTCAACTCAAATGCTAGATACTGTTATACAACATTAAATCTCTATGAACTCAAAACTTGTTACATAATGACTCAAAACCTAAATTGCATTTCTCTAAAACCATCAGACTTTACAATTCGCTCTGCAACTTCACCTAGACTTGACAAAAATTATCTAACTTGCTAACCCATACTTCTGGCCTTGAAATCCTTCTTATAAAAAATGGAGCAAACAAGCACCGGGCTAGAAAGTACACCTATCAGCAGTCAATTGGAGCACATGGTAATATTCCAAAATTTGTTACAATAGCCACCACCTTGAAAAATATTCTTGTTCAAAAAGCGCTACAACATCAATCATCCTGGAGCATATTCTCGTTCATCATGTCGGCAGAGGAAGGTTGATGCAATAACAAAAAACCACGCGAAACCTACACCAAGAAAGTCATCCATACAAAACTAGAAATACTGTAACCGTAGCATCTGATTTGCCACCTGTTGGTAGCCCACTCTTTTTACTCATCATCATTCAAATACTTAGCCACCCACCTCTGGTATTCTTCGTCAGTTGGCCAGTCAAAATTAATCACCTCTTTTACCTTTGTACTATAAGGAAAATACTTTACCACTACTTGATTAGCATCTCTTTCAAAAGATTCTAAAAATGAGCCAGTACCAATAATATTATCCATACAATTTACCAACAAATCATAATCTGAGTTATCACAAATTATTTTAATTTGATTATTGATGGCTTTACTTGCTTGATCCTGCCATTGTTGGAGTGTTCTGATTTCCCCCTGCTCATCAGTTATATCAAGTAACAGTGTGTTACCCCAATCATTGAAATTCTTTACCAATTCCCTAATCTTCCTACTTTAGATCATCTGGTAAGGTCTGAAAACCTTGCAATGATTTAACTAATATATAAGTAGACTTCAATGATTGAGGCCTGTTATTTACATCAAACCTTGAGGCTTTATTCATAACATCTAGATTATTTTCCCTAGGGATCCAATTTTGAATTATTGGAATCACTATCATCTGATCCCTATCAATATTATTTATTGCTTCAAATAGCAAAGAATACAAAGAATGTATAGAGGGTAGTTTATTATCCACCTTTTCATTTAAATACTCCAAAACAAGAGTAACAATTTCTTTTTCTTTTGAAAGAAAGCCCTCCTCTTTTACCCTTAGTGATGTCTGTAATTGATCAATTTTCTACATGAGTTGCCTCTTTGTTGGATCAACAGAGCACTCTATTTCTTCATCAACTTGTTCTAGAGGAGGGGCAAGAGCAGGATTTTGAATGGGAGACCTTGGTGTAGAAACATTTGGAGAAGCAGGAGGCATTGACCCTGCTTTGGAAGGTGATGTGCTGGTTCCTGGAGCATTGAATGTTTCCCCAGTATGTCTCTAATTGAACCTTTCTACTTTAGTTTGCAGCTCAGCATTCCTCTGTTGCATTTTTCTATATTCTTCAATTAAAATGTTATACTTCTCCATTAGGCTCTTTCTTTCAGCCTCCTCCCTTTCAGCAGTATTTTGGGCCAACTTGGCCACATTCACAGTTAAACTAGTGGCTTCGGTTGTTGTAGTCTTTGAAGCACTCTTTATTATTAATCCTCCTTTCAAATTTGGATTAATATTAGTAATGCCTGGCTTTCTTCCTTGTGGAGCCAATGCCCAAATTGCCAAGGTCTCATATTCTTCACTGAAGGCAGAGTTTTGTAATGCTGCCTTAACTTCTTCAAAATCCTAAAAATGATTCTTGGAATTTATAATGGCATTGAAAGCCACTGCATATGTGATGTCCCATTCAGGAAAAATCAAAACACCAACCTAATTCACTAGTCGTCTTCCTTCTTCAGGAGTGATGTTTTTGAACTCTTCCATTAGTTCAGCTTTCACTTCTTCATCATTCTCCTGATTTGACCTGTCAGGCCTTAGTTCTCTTCTCTCCTTGCATTTATTTTGATATTCCTCAAATTTCATCCTCCATGCCAATTGCAAGAATACAAGAGTCTTTACAAATGCATTGTCATTTAAGAACTCCTTGCAAGCCTCCATTCTTGCACCCTGCACACTCTTACCCTTCATATCCAAATCAGATAGAACCAATTCAGCTGACCTAGGAGGGGATGACATACCAACTTGCATGTCTTGATCAATAACGATAATTTCATTTGTGAGATCCTTAGGTAGGTGATCAGTTCCTTGCCTCTTAGGGCTTGGCTCAGGTGGTGGTGATGGGGGACTACACTCTGGTGAAGATCCTAATTCAATGATTTTGATAGCCCTAGGTACTTTAAATTTTGGGCCTGGTCATGAAGGCGCCTTCATTATTTTCTTCCCTTTTATGTCCACTTCTTCCTCATCACTGCCAATATCCCTTTTCCTCCTATAGATGGGCCACCTTTCTGTAGGTTGATATACTACCCTTGTTTCAATTGGCATATCACTTTGTCCTTGCATGTCCAGACTTAGCCTTGAATTTATCTTTTTGGTGTTCAAGGTGTTCATTTTGTCCTTGAAATTACTCATTAAAAAATCAATTCTCTTGTGGTATGGAGTGAATTCCATCAATGGATCATACGTCGGATCCATTTCATGCACAATATCCAGTAGCTTACTATAAGCTATCCACTTTTCATTGTTCAATTCCTATCTATTTAAATCAAATTCATTCCTGATCAGGTCCTTGGGGAAATTGAACTCATATGCAAATTTTCCACCTTTTATTCTTTGTCTAAAAAGAGCAAAGAAACCTTCGGGATCATGGTGTCACCTTGGACCAAATCTCAAATGGTAATCAACAAAGAATTTGTCAAAATGTGTCCAGCCTCCCTTTGAAAATGTAAAGTCAGACACTACTGTATAATTAGGGAATAATGTTCCCTTCCCCTTTCTAGTTAGGTTATCTTCATGAATACACCCCATCTGCCACATAACTTCTGCAAACCCTAGTCTTGGTGGCACATTGTATGGCAGTATGTGAGGGGTTCCTTGAAATCCATATATTCTCAGGACAGTGCTGACTGGATATGGGATAATGTCACCCCAGTTATGTAAAACCCTCAATTATGGTTTCCTCTCCTTGGGCCTAAGGAAGTCATGCAGTTCCGCAGGGATCCTAAGTATATTTACCATCAATCTAGCCCTCAATCTTGCAGCAAAACAATTATCAAATTGCACATAACTAGTGCTTTCCTTATTATAGGACAAATCTGCATATATGTACTGGAAATCTTTGTCTATTAACTGATTGTCTTAAGTTCATCTTCTCAGCAAAGAAATCAGCATTCCTAAATAAGAACATATACATCAACATGGAATACCAAAAAAATTGAGTACGAGTATCACCATTCTGCAGCTTCGATAGTCCTTCATGTATCCTCTCCACCAAAAAAGAAGCAAAGTCATATGTTATAGAGAAGTTAGGGTGTTGTATTTGCACCCCCAAGAACATGTATGCAATTGACATTACTACACGAGGGCTGAAACCCAAAATTTGACATAGTGAATAGAAAGTAGCCAGGAAAGGCTTTTCAAAACAATTCAATCTGAAGGGTTCCTAGTCACTAGGGTTGATGTGAAATTGTGAACGCTCTTCCTTAACTAGATGAGGTGGAAGCAGCTTAACCCTAAAAAGAGATTTCAATTTTGTATACTCCTGCTTCATTTCTTGAAGATTAATAGGAACCAAGTTATCACTTGGCTCACTCAAATCAAAAGTCTGTTGGATAACATCTTTGTTAATTTCTAATAGAACCCCTCCATCATTATCTCTAATTACCTGTGTGATAGGGTCATATCTTTTGGCCACTGCTCTAAGTAAGTCCACATTAGGGAACACATTTAGAACAACCAACTTTCCCATGTCATACATCCATCCATTTGAAAAAGGATGAGGCAAATTCCTCTGTCCATACCATAATTTGAACATTTCTAAGCTTGTGAGTGGAACCCTAGCATCAACAATGTTGGAATTTTTACACACCAACCCCTCCCCTAAGATTTTCCCTTGCATCAACACCAAACCTTTCCTTCTCTCATTTGTTGATAATGGAAATTGATCTAGGAAATCATCATACAAGTTTCTTTTCAAATACTCAATGTGGCTAGAGTGCTGCTTAGTTGGTGCCATTTTAGACAAACTAGGGCCTCACTACAATGTTACACTTCAAGTGGCTATGACTAAGCAGAGATAGGAAATTACAGAGTAAAAATATTGCAATTCCTCACAATTTATGATTAAACAATAGCCCTAATAAATTTTTTTAATAAACTAAGTGATAAGCATAGTAGACCCTCCCCCCCTTCCCAAATTTAGGTGCAGAATGACTGGGAAACAGAGAAAATTAACTCACTACTTTTTTCACACAAACTACAATTTCTGGCTACAGCTGCTCTCAATTTCACCTTTGGCTCTGAAACTGTTTTCACAAAATACTTGGATACTTTGTGATACAAATAAGATGAGTAAATTGATTTTATGTCGATCAAATCCTGCCAATAGATGTCTCATCCGCCATTAAAGCCCACTCGTACATTGCATGAAGGGCTCCAACCATAATTTAATACATATTTAAATTTGAGCCATTGATCCTTCAGTTTGATCAAATCATCAATGACCATCTTAAAAACAGGTTTAGGAAGGAAAGCCACGTGGCGGTTGCCTGCGATATCACAGTCTTTTGATTTACCATCGTGGGATGGCGAGCACCGTTGATCTTTTTACCATAAATCCCGCTGCTTAAAAAATGGTCACCGTCCTTTCCTTTAACTTTCAAGCAGCTTTTCCCTTACAAGCGCATTAGTAATCCACCCCGTAATACATTTAAAACTGGCAAACACTTTCTTCACTCCTTAGGCTTCATTGGATGAGACACGTGGCAGGCACCCACGACTTTGCGATCCCAAAATTCCTAATTGCAGGATGGCAGGCACCGTCAATCTTGAAGAGACAAATCATCATTGGTCACATAGATTTCATCCTTTAGGAAGGGCATGCAACACCCGCCCGTGATATCGCCATCCCTGTAATCCTTGATCGCGGGATAGCAGGTGTCGTTGATCTCGTTCCTTTAACATAGTCGCTAGCCATGTCGTTAACCTTTGAGAAAATTTTCCAGCAAGATTATAACATATCCATCGATTTAAAACATGTGCATGTGGAGAACACTTTAGTAATCTACCCCTTAATACATTTAAAGCCGGCTAGTGTTTCCTTTACTCTTTAGGCTTCATCAGATGAGACACGTGGTGCTCGCCTGTGATTTCGCAATCAACCCAAGCACCATCGTGGGATGGCGGGGAACGGCTCAGATCAAATGGTAGTTGGTCAAAAATAGCTCAAATTTGATCCCCCGAATAAGACATGTGGCACCTGCCCATGATTTTTCAATCCTTCAATTCCCGATCACGGGATGGCGGGCACCGTTGATATCTGCAGAAAATAGATCAACAGTAGGACTAAATCAACCCTTACAAAATAAAAGATTCATTAAAAGGAGAAGTGGGTATTACTAGGCGGACGCCAAATTAAAAAATTATATTTATAGAAGAAAAAAAAATAGATTTACAATTTGTTTTATAATTTCACTTTTAACTTTAAATGTATGTTCACTCATTAAGTTGTATTTTTTTTACAATCACATTTTTATTTTAGATTTTTTTTTATAAAATATAAAGATGCATTAAAAATATATTAGAAATATTTATCTTTATATTATATAGCATTGATAACATTAAATTAACATAGAATAATTTCACAATATCACTTAACCAATCAAGAAAAATTTAATCATTACTATGCAACATTATTCTCACATCAAACTAACAAATAAACATTGAATTTTTTTATTTTTTTTTTTATATTATAACATTCATAACTTAAACCTTTTATACACAATATCAAGTTAATTATAAAAAACACATAAAACTATTTATAAGTAACTTAAATTTTTTAACAATTTAGTAAAATATAATTTAATATAATTAAGAAAAATTAAATAAGAATTATAGATAAATTTATGAACTATTGATTTACTTATCAAGAAAAAGTCAATGATAAATTTACTTATTATCGATAAATTTACTTACCAATCTATTTTAACCATCAAGAAAAAATTAATCATTAGTGATTGCAACATTATTGGCACATCTTTTAAATTGACAAATAAACATTGAAAACACATTTATTTTTTATATTATAACATTCATAACTTAAACCTTTTTATTGAATAAATTTATAGAAGATTATGTTTATTAAAGTGATAGAATCTAATCCCATTACCAACATTAATTATAAGTCTAACCATAACCCCAACCCTAAAACTAACACTAATTAACTTCAAACCCAACTCTAATTTTATATTGAACCCTAAACATAACTATGATTCTAAAACTAACATTAATGAAACCCTAATTGAACCATAACCCTAACCCTAATACTAACCCTTGCCCCAATTGAACCCTAACACTAACCCCAAGCTCTATCATAGAACCTTAATCTTTACCCCCAACCCCAACCCTAATCCTAATTGAATCCTATAACTAATTTTAATTAAAGTCTAACCTTATTTGAACCTTAAACTTAATTGAACTCATGTTTAGGGTTAGGGTTCAATTAAGGTTAGGGTTGAATTATGGTTATGATTAGGGTCAAAATTCAAATAGGATTATGGTTGGAGTTTAATTAAGGTTGCTATTCACTTAGGGTTAAGGCTCAATTAGTATTCAATTTGGGTTAGGGATCAATTAGGGTTATAATTCAATAAGGGTTTAAGTTCGGGTTAAGGTTAGTCTTAAATTAGGGCTAGGATTGGAGCTAGGGTTCAATTAAGGTAAGGGTTATTGTCTATTTTAGGGTTAGGGTTCAATTAGAGTTCTCTAGGGTTTTGATACAATTAGGGTTAGGTTTCAACAATACCTAGGGTTACAATTATTCAATTAGTGTTAGAGTTAGGGTTATAATACGAGTTCAATCAGGTTAGGGTCAAGGTTTAATTAGTGTTAGAGTTAGGGTTGCAATAATAAAATTTTCCATAATGATATGGAAAGGCATTCAATTGGATTCATATAAAAATGCACAAATAAGAATTGGTAATTAAGAATTCTCTAAAACTAAAGTTATAACAACAAATGCAATCCTTATCTTAATCATTTATTCTTTGTTAGGGTTGGGATAAGAATTTAACGGGGCCAACCAAGACTTAGGAAATAAAACCCTAAGGAGGAAATAAAGTATTGAAATCAAAGTTGGGTTTTAATTTTAATCCGGTGATGTAAGCCTAAGCCATTAACTCCAGTGGTCATGTCGCCAATGGCTTAGCAAAATCCTTTCATTAAATACTAATCATGCAATGTGTAGGTTTTCCAGATTCGAAGAATGGGAGAAGATCTCGATCGTACCCCACCAACTTGCAGACCTAAGGTGTCACCCTGTTATTTGGTGCGAGGTCAGCAAAAGGAAGATGTATGTCCTGTATGAAATGTGGGGCCCAATCTCCACTATTGAGCTCATAACCCATGGTTTTAGATGGACAACCAAGATCAAAAGCTAATGTAAATCGCTGTTGTTCCCTGCTAGCTCGCAGGAGGAATATGAAGGTTGGTGAAGCATTAATGAATTATTCCTTACTTGTGTAGTCATGTCGATCTCAATCTGTGTGAAGATGTTGTTGTTGGAAGTCATGAAGGGTGATATTTGGATTCTCATCCAGCTCTAGTTAAACGGTGACAGTACATACGCCACCAAATTGCCATGTTTGCACATGCATATTTACTAGGAATTGATGAAGGTTGCCATTACCTCGCACAATAAATACAAGAAGAATTAACTGCTAATAGTGTCATTATTGTAGCAGTTAGAGCGCTTTGTGGGCTAATTCTAATCAAGTTTGAGTGCTTGTCTAAGAAGAGAAAATGTGTAAGTCAGTAAGGAGGTCTATTCGTTTGAGCTCACAAAAGCTCAGTCCTGCTATTCAGGAAGGTGCTTTGGTTGAGCAGCAACGTCCTCGAATTGCAACCTTCTATTGCTTTGGTTGTAGTAGAAGGTTGCAATTCCAGGACATTACTGGTCAACTAGTAGATGACAAAGGCAAGTAGTCGATGTGCTCTGGATGTGGCCAACACTCTCCCATTGACCTTACGAGCAACACTTCTGATGATGTAACCGAGACCGACTCAGACTACTATTGGTATTTAAGTCGCTTCAATCACGGTCTCCCCTCTAATGAGGAAATGATATGTGTGGGCACATCAACTGTTAAAACACCAAGTAGATGGACTAGAACCGTATTAGGCAAGGACAAGAAAGAAGAGGAGGGTGAGGGTCTACTGTATTGGGAAACAACTAGAAGCGAGCGTGTATACCAGGGTCTGAGTGTTGGTAAGGGTAGGGTGGCAGGTAAACAAGGGGATTTTGATGACAATTTGTGTTCCCTATTCTTTTATGCTATCCCAGTTCATGCACTATATATGTTTTGTAGATTCAACATGTGGGAAGTTTTGTAATGAAAGTTAAATGCAATGGAGATTTTTTTCAAATGAAAATATGTGGTGAAATTTGAGCCCGAAGCTTGTTGCTCTCTTGTCATATAAAAGGGAATTCAAGGCTCATTTGTAGGGAGAGAACTGATGAAAGCTCTAGCTAGGTTTTGAGGTGAATATATGGGTAGAAAGATAGTTTTGAGTTGAATATATGGGTAGAAAGATATCTATCCTCTAATGAGGAAGTGATATCTGTGGTGCCATTGGCTGTTAAAACCCCAAGCAAACAGAATATAATAGATAGACTATTTTGAGTTTTGGATGAATATATGCAAATTATCTTAAATTGTATGCATATATGACTTATAAGCATGAATAAACATATAATTCTAATATCTTTTCTCTCTTTATGTGGATTTGAGTGAATTTTGAATGAAATGTTAATGATGTTGTCATTCTTCTTTTGAGAATTTGTTCAATTGTGTGTCTATGTTTTGTGTAGAATTCAATTTTAAAATTTTGAGGTTTCATATTTATATGTGTGAGATTGATCTAATATTCCAGAAAATGAATGTTAAAATATCATGAAAAAAGGGCATAGAATGAATGTAGAAGTAAAATTATATTTGCATATATTCATAAAATAAGATCTAATAAACAAAAATATATGCAATTAAAAATAAATGAAAAATAATTCAACCCAAATTTAGATAAAAGAGAGAATTAGATTATATGATAACTTTAAGGCTAGGGTTAGGGTTTGATTAGGATTAGTGTTCGCTTAGGGTTATGATTAGAGTTATGAATCTACAATTAGGGTTCAATTAATATTCACTTTGGGTTTCTTTCTTGGGAGAAGTTTATTGAATGGTAAGTGTATTTTATAAAATTAATATGTCAAGAATTAATTTTAAATAATACTACATGTGGTTTTTCATATGGTATTAAATTGTAGATTAAAATTGATAATAGATTTCCTTACTTCTTTTGCATTGTAACCTACCATAATATATGGCCTTAACATCCTATTAATATTTTGAGCTTTTCTAAACTATACAACATGACATCCAAAAAATAAATTTGTTATGCATTTTTTCCAAGCACAAATCCTTGGAATTCTTAATGTGTTACTTAGGTTAATTCTTTATTACATTAAATAAATACACACTAATATATATATTATGGATTTGAGGGAAAATATTAAAATATTTATATATATAGAAAAATTTAAATGCAAGGGATTCAAGTACATACCTTTGCTTTTGTTAATGTTGATGAAGATACAAATCTTGATGAAGTGCCAAATTTGATGACATGATATAAAAAAGTGGAATATCTTTGCTCTATGTGGCACTTGAAATTTTGTACAAAACTATAACTAACTCTACATCAAATTTGTGACTTTGGACCTATTTTGCATCAATAAATATGAGCTTTGACACATGCCTCCTAATCTACCATACAATATGTACTTAAATGCTCAAAATAGTTGGGAGTAGTGTTGAGATTGGTGGATCTTTGGGAAGGTCCAATGCTTCACCTTTGTATCTCTCCCTATAGATAGAGGTAGAGATGAATATAGAATGAGAGAGGAAAAGGGGTAAAAATATATAGAGAGATAGGGAGATATATATATATATATATATATATATAGAGAGAGAGAGAGAGAGAGAGAGAGAGAGAGAGATGGCAAGATATAGATATAAGGAGATATAGAGAGAGGGGAGAGAGAGAGAGATAAGTAGAGAAAGTCAAAGAGAGATGGAGAGGGAGATAGAAATAGGGGGAGATAGAGAGAGAGAAAGAGAGAGGGAGAGATAGATAAATGGGAAGAGAAAGACATAGACATTGAGATATATGGGAAGATAAAGGGACAAATAGGTTGAGATATGAAGATAGATAGGGGTATAGGGAGGGAGCAAGAGATCAGGGAGAGATGGGGAGAGATAGAGAGAGGGAGGGAGAAAGGGAGAGAGATATGTAGAGGAGGGAGAAATATAAGATGGGGAAGAGGGAGATATATGTAGAGAGGGGGGGAGAGGGAGAGCGAGAGGGGGAAGCTAATTTTTTAGTTTAAATTCTATAAAATATTCAAAAGTTGTAATCCAAGTGAATAAAGTATGGTCTTGCACTTTGCATTAAAGTATATATTTATAATCACATTCAGGGAGAGTTTTATGACATCTTCCACAATACCACTGACCATTTTCATTAGTGTTTCAAGAGGGTGGGAGAGAGGGTGGGAGAGTGTGGGAGAAGGTGGGAGAGAGACGTGGGAGAGAGAGGGAGGGAGGGAGGAAGAAAGTGGGAGAGAATGGGAGAGAGTGGGAGAGAGTGGGAGAGTGGGAGATAGGGAGGGAGAGAGTAGGAGAGAGTAAGAGAGGGTGCAAGAGAGCGGGAGAGAGTGGGAGAGAGTGTGGTAGAGTGCCCGAGAGAGTGAAAGTGTGGCTACGTAGGGTTTCTATACATAGTATTTGTAGGAGAATGGTATCTCTATTTTGAATTATTCTAAAGCTTGTTTCTATGTAGTAGTTTTTAAATTCATTTTGTTGTTATACTCTATAATTAATAGTTTATATATTGTACTCTCTAAACATGATTTTTAGCAAGATTGGGGACACTAATAGAACCTTCATTTATTTTTTTAAAAGACTAAGAAATGTATGAAAATTTGACAACATGAAAACCATGAAAATAAAAGTGAAAATAAAAATTTAACATAGTAAAAATGGCCAATCATGTGCCAAAAATGAAAAGAACCATTTGTTGTTACTCTAATATTTCAACCACATACTACATTACCAAGTGCATTTTATAAATGTATCATGCAAGGAGCACAATATTGGGAGCCACTATTAGGAACAATAAGAAAATAGATAAATGTGAAAATAAATCCTAATCTCTAAGAGTGTTGTGCTAAGAATTACATACACATCTCATAAATTTCAATACAGACATGAGACACATTTATAGAAATAAAGGTAAGAAATAGCTATTTAGATAGTTATTAATCTACAAAAGATTAGGACCTACGTACTTCAAGAGATTAATAAAAATAAGTTTTTATTTATAATTTTTAAATTTGATAATTTTGAAATTATCATAGATGTAAAGTAAAGATAAAATATTTTTCAACAAAACAAATAAAAATGACAAACAAATAATGTGATTAATCAATAATAACATGATATTGCAAAAAATATAATAAATAAAAGAATATGCATAATTGTACATAAGCCATCAAAAGTCTAAATATACCTATCTTTAGAAAAAAATAAAAATCTTTAAAATGACTAAAAATTATTAAAACTTATTAAGCTCCATGAAAAAACACTACCTTCCATATAAAGATTATACAACATGATACTTATAGAAAACAAATTATGCAGGATACCAAAAAATTGTTAAAAAGATAAGATAAGATAAAATTATAAATGAAATTAATCATATTAATTTCATAGTTTAAAAAGATAATTCTATGGATCTTTAAATATACATATATAATAATCTTTAAATCTTTATTTAAAAAAAAATATATTATATTTTATAAACTTATACATTAAATTTTTTAATATTTAAGTTATACTAAAATATAAGATGTTCAATATTCATTATTATTTTTAAATTGTAATATTGATTAAAGATATATAATTATATTTAAAAGATTTAAATTCAATAATGAACTTAGAAAATATTAAATCAATCAAAATTGTTTGTATTATCCAAAATACTATATAAGTAAATTATAAACTATTATAATATAATATTTAAATTTTCTATTTCAAATGTTAAATAATTCTAATGTTAAATTTTTATAATTATAAACTTACCTTTTAATGATGTTAGTAAGTTTTTAATTAAAATTAGTTTTTCAAGCATATATTAACATACCTAGATATATTCACCAAAATCTATTATCTATTATTGATTATGTAATTTTGTATGTATAATATATTTTAAAAAAAATAAAAAATATATTTTTGAAAAAAAAAAATATTTAAAAAATTAAACAATATATTTTTTAAATTAGAAGTATATTAAAAATATTTTGAATGTATTCAACTATGAAAATATGATTTTTTTTTAATATACCATTAAAATCACTAGTTGCCCTAATTTCTCCACTTTTGCTCATTTTTAATGAATTTCCCCCTGGCCTTGTCAAATATTTCATTTTAAATGTTTTTCTTTGGAAGCAATGAAACATTTAAAATATATCACACAAAAATTTCCTCGGGCCCCACCTTGTATAGTCCACGTGGCCGCCGCCCGTGATTTCGCAATCAACCAAAGCACCATCGCAGGATGGTAGGGAACAACTCAGATCAAAGGACAGTTGATGAACAGTCCTACAAATTTGATCCCCATATGGGACACGTGTCTCCCGCCCGCGATATCGCCATCCTACAATTCCTGATAACGGGATGGCGGGCAACCATTGACCTTGAAGGCATTTTGATAACAACAAATAGATTTTTTATGTTCAACTATTAGTCCATATGTGTTGTTTTTATAAAATAGAACACATAGTCGAACAAAACTTTGAAGTTCCATCACTACCCATAATCTTAAACCCTAAACCATTAACCCTTAACTAGGGAGTTCTTTGGAGTCATTAATCATTGGAAGACAAATTGTCCCCTAGGAATCATGCTTTGCATTATCATACGCCTTAATAGTGATGACTTGATTATTTCAGTCAGCGTGGGTATAGCCTACCTGCTTTATGAAATTTAATGTGCATAGATTCAGGGCAGAGCCATTATCTACCAAGACCCTTTTCACCTTATGTCGGGCTATGAGGACCTCAAGATGGAGGGAGCGGTTATGGTTGGAATCAATGCAAGTCATTTCATTCTAACTAAACCCTGGATAATAAGTGGTTGATAGATGCCCTACCAATGCTTGGAATTATGTAGGATCTATGTCATTGGGGACGTGAGTATCCTATAGTGCAAGTGTAGCTCCTGGAGGTGGCAGCAATGTGAGAAGAGGATTTCCCCTAGTCTTGAGGGGTGGTTGACCTAGCTAATTGGGTGGAAGAGGTGGTGCAGATGATACAGGGGTCGGACCTTGCTGGGATGACATGGTAGGTGGGGGAGGAAAAATATTTGGGTGAGCCAAGAGTTAGTGACAATCATTCCTCTCTCTCTCCCCTTCCCCTCTCATAACTCATAAAGAAGTGAAATAAGTATTTTTTTTGTTTCAAATAAAATATCAGAACTCTCCACTATAAGTATATCATTTAAAAAATAAAATGGTCATTTAATAAAATAAGATACTCATTGAAACAAGTGTTTTTATCATAGTAAAAAAATATTGTTCTTATCAATACAACAATTGGGGTAGCAATATATAAACCCTTAAACCATCTACCCTGTACCCTTAACCCTCCCTCCTTCTATCTGTCTCCCACTCCCTCCCTCTCTCTCTCTCTCTCAAGTATCTTCAATATCCTATCCCCTCTCCCTCCCTTAGGTCTCTCTCTCACTCACTCACTCTCTCTATCTCTCTCCCCTTAACCATAAACCCTAAACCCTTAACCATTAATAAACCCTCTACCCCTACCCTTAACCCCCTCCCTTCCTGTATCTCTCTCCCTCTCTCTCTCTCTCAAGTCTCTCCCCAGAGAGAGAGAGAGAGAGAGAGAGAGAGAGAGAGAGAGAGAATTAGAGGGGGAAGGGGAGGGGAAGAGTGTTGAGGGTGCAGAGGATAGAAGGTTTTAAGGGTTTATGGCTGAGGAGGTAGGAGCTAGAGAGAAAGACCTAAGAGAGGGAGGAGTGACTAGTGAGAGAAAGACCTAAGAGAGGGAGAAGGGGTAGGAGGGAGAGACTTGAGAGAGAGAGACCTGAGAGAGGGAGAGGGGTAGGAGGGAGAGACTCTGAGAGAGAGAGGGTAGTGGCTTATACAAGGGCTAATGGTTTAGAGTTTAGGGTTATGGGTAGTGATGGAACTTCAAAGTTTTGTTATGAGTGTTCTATTTTATAAAAATAACACATATGTACTAATAGTTGAACACAAAAAATCTATTTGTTGTTATAAAACAACACATAATGATTTAAAATACAACTTATATTGAACAAAATGCACCAATAGTTGAATCTTATTTTCTACATTTATCTATTTTCTCTTATTGTTCCTATTAGCACCTGCTTAATTAAATTCCTTCATTGAAAACCTACAAAGAGTTTGGGTCCTTCTAATCTCAAAGCTTGTTTAATTTCTTAACAGAATCATCTCACATTGATTCCAACATTGTGCTCCTTTGCATGATACATTTATAAAATGCACTTGGTAATTTAGTATGTGGCTGAAATATTACAATAACAACAAATGGTTCTTTTCTATTTTTGGCACCATGATCATTTTTCTATGTTAAATTTTTATTTTCACTTTTATTTTCATGGTTTCTTCATGTTGTCAAATTTTCATACATTTCTTTAGTCTTTTTAAAAAAAATAAATGAAGGTTCTATTAGTGTCCCCAATCTTGCTAAAAATCATGTATAGAGAGAGTACAATATATAAACAATTAATTATAGAGTATAACAACAAAATGAATTTTAAAACTACTACATAAAAACAAGGTTTAGAATAATTCAAAATAGAGATACCATTATCCTACAAATACTATGTATAGAAACCCTGTGTAGCCACACTTTCACTCTCTCCCACTCTCCCACACTCTCTCCCACTCTCTCCGGCTCTCTCGTACCTTCTCCCACTCTCTCCTACTCTCTCCCTCCCTCTCTGACTCACTCTTCCACTCTCTCCCCATTCTCTCTCACACCTCTCCCACTCTCTCTCCCACCTTCTTCCTACCTCTCCCTCCCAATTCTCTCCCCCACTCTCTTCCTACCTCTCCCCACTCTCTCTCCCACTCCCTCTCCCACCTTTGCCACCCTCTCCCACCTCTCCCACTCTCTTCCACCCTCTCCCACTCTCTCCCTTCTACCCTCTCTCCCTCCCTTAAGCCCACCCTCCATCTCCTAATTACTCTTAGGTATATAGAGAGGAGTAAGAGGGAGATAAAAAGAGAAATAGAGATAAAGATATAGAGTAGGAGAGATGGAGGGAGAGATGGAGTGAATGAGAGAGAAAGGGGGGAGAGGGAGAGATAGCTCAATAGATAGAGCGGGGAAGAGGCGGGAGTGACATAGATAGTGGGAGATATAGAGAGCGATAGGTAGAGATATATCAATCACTCTCCCTACATCTCTATCTATTCATCCTTATCTATTTATCTCTCTACCCCTCTCTATCTCTTTGTCTCCCTTTCTATTTGTATGTTTGTCATTATCTCCCTCTCTCTCTATATTTTCTTCCCTATATTTATCTTTGTCTCCTTAAGTGTGCAATGGGTGCATTGAAGAGGTCTTAAAGGAGAACTATCATATCTTTAATCAAATGGCATGCTACCTTGAGCATAACTCCCCAAGGACACATGCCATCCTTAGATTGTTGACATGAAACAACCAATCAAAATTTAGTTTCTCTCTCTCATATTAATATATATTACTATTATATTAAATATATATTATATTAATTATATTTTGTATTATATAAAAATATACTTATTATTAATTATTAATTATAATAATTTTATACGTATTTAATAATTTTGTTAAAGAATATAATATATAATTATAATAAGTTGAATAATTATATTATTTATTATGTAAAATATAGCTACTATATACTTAACTATATTGTAGATTATTAAAACCTAGCTAAATGGC